>CM019755.1:38264341-38284341 GCA_009761765.1 Phenacoccus solenopsis
AATGCTCATTATGTAATACTAACCTTTATAGATTTGTTATTATCAGATAGTAACTTTTCTTTATCACTATTATATTTGTACTTCTTTTGCTTGTTTGTGTTTGGTTTATCTTTATTGATATCAGGGACAAGCTGAAAAATGATTTCAACGTTTAATATTTTCGATATTTAGCGAAGCTGTGGATTTTAGAGAATATATCACGAAAACATACTTGCATAGGTTCATCGGAAGTTCGAACGGGAATCACATCGTCCATAATAATACTCAATCTATCCAGTACTTCGGTGGCAGTCATGCGTAAATGAGGTTCCAACACTAACAGTCGCCGAATTAAGTGCACGATATCAGGACTAGTTCGGTTGCTAATAGGTGCATGATTCATTTTAGCGTACATTACAAAGCGTACATAACCACAGAATTTGTTTGAAAAGTACTAACCAAGGAAAAGAGTAATCGACGGTTTTAATTTTATGAAATAATTGCGTAGGACTAGAATCATAAAAAGGAAACTGTCCGTAGAGCATTGTATAAAATACTACGCCCAATGCCCACATATCAGATGGTTTGCCAGTGTAAGGTTTTCCACAAAGCACGTCCGGCGATATGTAAGCAGGAGATCCACGCTGATCGGTTAACAAATCATTTTCATTCACTAGCTGTTTGCCGAGGCAGAAATTCGTTATGGTGACTTTATGAGTGTGTTGATGCAGCACGAAATTTCCGAGTTTAAGGTCTCGATGTACGATATTTTTCTACAATCACGGTTCATATCAGAATGAAGATAGACAAGGAGTTGAATAAACGAACGATATACTCAGTTACTCACCCTATGCAGTCTTTCAACGATAGATACAATATTATAAAAAATAACTAAAGCTTCACGTTCTTTGAGTTTCTTCTCTTTAATGACATATTGTTGAAGATTAATATAAGGAGTCGACTGAACATCAAATTCATGAGGGGTAAGGCAGTCCAATACGAGGCAAAGACGTTTTTTTATTTTACCAGTGTAAACTAGTTGACCATTGGTATCATATTTTTCTTCCAAAGCATAGTCCTGAATTATTTAGTATTTTTAAATTAAAATTTTCGATTCGAGTTGAGCGTAACTTCGCTGCATTTGGCATTTACTTTGAAAAATCCATGATGCTGAATTACATCCGGTTGGTCATGAAGTAATGATAATAACGAGTACTCATTATGAAGTAACATTTTGCCTTGACGTACATCTTGCGTTTCGTCTTCACCTTCTGGTAATGTAAGGATCTGTAGAGATATTTTATCGGATATGAATAAATGTTTATAGCAGAACAAACTAGTTCCAATTGTTTCGTAATAACCTTCAAAGAATAATATTTATCGGTGCCTTTTCTTCGAGCCAAACATTGAACTATGCTACGAACAGGTGAGAACCCAAAAGGCGGTCCCAATAAATAAGGGCCTGCAGATTTAGCCAAGTATTTATCGATAGGGGTGCCTTCAACAGGAACTGAAACAAGATGCCAATAGAATTTATGGATTTTCAAGTCACTATGTTTGAGTTATATTTTAAATATTTAGACGATGCTTTCTAGAATTGACAATTAATTAATCAATTATTCTCTTACCCGAATAGTTTTGGAATAATGGTTCTTCAGGAGTTACCTCAATCTTAGCCTTTTTACCTTCGAAAGTGGAACAGCGGCGATATTTTGCCGTGAATGAAATTCTCATTGTTTTCGAAAATCTCGTACGCAAAAGAGGAGTCATCGTTTTGATTCAGGTAAACACGCCTTAAATCTTCATCACCGGTGGCGAAGAGTAATTCACTATCTTCGTTGTACATTTGCCTAGACATGATATGTTACTTTTCAGTACATCCGTTTGATCCGTTTCCATATTAATACTTTACTTTCGTAGCAATATAGCGAGATTACGTAATGTTATATCAAAGAACGGGGAAAGTTTTGATGAAAATAGGTGAAAGGAAATTTGTACATGGAACCATAGTGAAATAATGAAATATGGAAAGAGGAACGACGATGAAAGTATATAAGTTGAACTTACATTTCTCATTTTGTAAATTTATCAATTTTTACCGAAAACGCTTTTAAATTTCTGCACAAATAATTGTTATCAAATTCAACAAACGTTGATAAACCAAGTGCAATTTTCAATGGTTTTCTTTAGTTTGATCCTATTACTAACGATAGGTATATTGTGTATGGGCAATATGAATCTTTCAGTGTTTCACAATTATTACCATTGCTGATTGGTTGAAAGTTTTAAGAACAAACCAATAAACAAACACGTTTTCAAATCGAAGGGAACCATGAACCAGTTTTCTTTTAACAAAATCTCAATGATATTTCATTTTTTAAGTAGAATCCTTACAATTTTTATGAAATAAAATATTATTAACTCGTGTTCATGATGTATGAAACATAAAATAAGAGATTCAGTGACATAGCCAGAGTGATTTTGGTATTTCTATGTTACTAAATTTTTCTGATTATTCATATGATTACTTCATTAGTAGTATGATTAGTACTATTGTATAATAATATGTAAAGTTAAAACTGAGACAGCAATGAAAACTCAAAAAACGAGAACTAAAAAAAGTGAAAATTGAACTGTAACTTGTCCACAATTTTTCATATGCATCAAAATATCATTCTTCCAATTTTCATTAGATACGAAGGTTGAAAAATGTAGTTAGTTCTATCTCACCATTCACATTTATCTCAATGGCCATTATTTATAAAAAAAGGAAGAACTATTTACATTAAAATATAAAAAATATATTTAAAAAAAAACCTATTATAAGTATAATGTTCCATACAAGAAATAATGTTGGAAAACTTAATACATAAGTTTAGCTTATATAATGGAAGTAAAAAAAAAATGATCACTGGTAAAATAAGCTCAGTTATCAATGGGAAGGCACTTAGGTCAAATGTTAGCTCTTAAGCAATAATACCGATATGTGTTGCGAGGCAAATGCCTAATACTTTATTCATGTTGGCTCATATATCGTCTTATTAATATAAAAAAATTAATTCCTAGAGCAGCCACACAAAAAAATAATTACAAATATAAAAATGCAAAATACAAATATCACAATAATCACATAACAATTATGGTATGTTAATAAAAACTAATGACTACATATTATGTTAATTTTAAATGCGACAATACGCAAATAACACTTATTGGACGGATGTCGAGTTTACAACACAGAATTGTGTTCGGAATGCTTAATACTTTCAAGATGATTTCAACGTGTGACGTTGAATGGAATGATATAAGTTGGAGAATTATTATCGATAGTATGAAAAATATCTACAACTTAAAATTAAAAAATTAAATAACTTCGAACACAACGAAAGGAATTAGAAGACAAAATTTCGTCATAAAATAAACATCGCTTCTACATGAAAGGAGAAAAGATTAAATAACCTTGTTCGACTTATCGAAGTCGATTCATCATAAAGCAAATAACGATTTAACTCTGACACACCTTAGTACTTCAAAAAAGTGGTTTTCGAATAAATTGCATGTTTTTCAATTTACGACCAACCTTTCAATACCTGCAACATCTCGTGAAAATAATTAAAGTCAACCAACAAAAGCGAAAAAAGCAATAACAATAAACGTCGATTAACGGCGTTGCCTTAAACGTTAAAATATATTTTATTATTCAATTGTACGCGAACCTCCTTATTATCGTCTTGGTTTCTAATCACTACGTAATGTACTTTACCGGCTGGAGCGATAGAATGCCTGCAGTATACAAATGTGTACTTAACGCTCAAAAATGTCAAATAAATAGCTAACGAGATGACCAACGAGAAAAACAAATATTTTGTATAAGGATGTACGCCAGTGTAGTGGCGTAGAGAATTACTGAAGCATTCAGACGAATGAAAATCTTTCAAAAGAAGTGTATACGACGAGTTCTTAAAGTAATGACAACTGATGGTATCGTTGTTTTTCACCGACACCTTTGTTTTTTTAATCCAAAAATACAGATTATTCACGTTGCAGTCACAAATGAACGGATTTTTATGTATATCTATCGAGAATTTACGTTTATCGGCTAAAGAATCGAAGATGGATAAATCTTCGTGACTGAAATGCGTTATACGATTACTCTCTAAATCTAAATAACGTAAATGAGGTAAACATTTCACATCGAAGTTCAAATTTTCCAGGATGTTGTTACCTAAATGTAAATCCATTAAATTCTGTAAATCGCAAAATACACGTCTGTCGGCAAAGCTCTTGATTTCATTTTGCTCTAAATGCAATTTAACGAGCTTCGTAAGATTGCTGTTTATAAATATGCTATGTAACTCCTCAGCTAAATCAGCCGAATTGTAATCTAAAAAGGCATCGGTAAGGTGTAACTCTTCCAAACTCTCGAAATTTGAAAACACTCTGAAAATAATAAAGAAATGATAACGACGGAAGTATAAGTCACCGTTTTTAAAGGAGTTAGGCGTACCTTGGATGTGAATTTTTGGTTAAAGTTATAGAATTATGATTTAATATTAATCTCTTCACGACAGGAACATGATGAAAAGTTTTCCCTTTGATTTCTTCGATTTTATTATCAGTCATATCAATGATTTTAAGTTTGGTTAGATTTTTTTCACTTCCAAATATATTAACAGGTAGCGTTGGGACATTATTTCCTTTAAAGATGAAAACCTGGAAACATAATGGAGAAATATATATACGTTTGAACGTCTGTCAAAAGGATATTCAGGTGGATACATTGATATGAAACTTACTTCAGTTTGTTCCGGTAAATATTCTAGTAGAGATACATTTTGGGAATTGATGCCCGCATAAGTGCAGTTGGTAACGTACATTGCACTGTCGTAATATAACGTAACACCACACTTACACACTTTGCAGAGATCTCCATTGATGAAAGGCAGTAAAATAAGGATATAACACAGGAAATATAACATTGTTCTGAAAACTATAAAAGTAAAAAAAAAATATTGTTTTGGTATAGTGAAAATTTCAAATACTTATACGCATTGCAAATTTCAGGAACATGATTTACGAGTCTAACAATGACAAAGTTCAGCATTCAGTTCAATTCTAATTGCAAACCACTTCAATATTTTGTTGATTTATGGAAATTTAAGATAAAAAAAGTAATGGATTCTCAAACCGGTTTGATTTTTCAAATCGATTCAATTGCGAGTTGTGAATAGAATTCTAACATCATTCAAATATGAATCGGATCGAATCGGTCATGTCAGATAATGATGATACTTCAAAAAACACTTAAAGGTGCATAAAAAATGCGTACCTAAAAGTGTTTTTTCGCAACTTTCTTATTCCCTGCACCCCGCGCAACTATGATTATTAGGGTTTCGCTCGCAGAGCGGAGCGAAACCCTATTGCATTCACCAGGTTTTTCATCAACCCACCAATCAGAGAACATTTGAGTATTGTAACCAAATAAGAGTATTTTAAGTAATGGGAATAGATATTTTTTGTTTTTTTGTTCTTTAATGAATTTTTTGGTGATACATGTATGTGTATTAAACACAGGGTTGCTAAAAAACCGTTTTTTTTGAAAAAAAACAAAAAACTGTTTTTTTTTGTTTTAAAACAGGTTTTCTGTTTTAAAACAAAAAACCTTCATGAAAAAAAAAAACATGTTTAAAACGTTGTTTAAAACTAGTTTTAAACAGTTTTTTTCTCTCTTTCTCTCTCTTGAAGAAGAACCATTATTATTAATGTTTTACAAGTTTTAATTAACCATTATTATTAATGTTTTACAAGTTTTAATTATTTCATTGAAGTTATTAGAAACACCTACTAACGAAAGGTCAAAATGATAAAGCATTATTAAAAATGAAAATTGAAAATTGAAAAATTGAAAATTTTGATTTTCTAGATGTTGCCTCCGCAGTGAGAAAATTCTTCGTCTCTAGCGTTCTAGTTCTGGTAAACTTATTCATATATCGTATTTCTTTGGTTAAATACCGGAAATTTAAAAAAAAACACGAGGAGAATAAAAAACATGTTTAAAACAAAAAAAAACGTTTTAAACACATTTTAAACAAAATTTTGTTTAAAATTTCGTTTTGTTTTTTTTACAGGTTTAAAACACGTTTTAAACACGTGTTTTAAACATTTTTGTTTAAAACGCTCAACCCTGATTTAAACAGTAAATAAGTTTATATTTTGTTTTACACTTTACTTAAACGACTAATATTTGTGGTTGTTTTTAAAATACATTTTCAGTTTCATCGAACGTTTTTTTAGATTTGATAGGTGAATAATGAAGGTGCCTATTAGTAGATGCTAAGTAATGCGCTATTTAAAAGTTGGAAACTCGCTTTTCGAATTTGAAACAGCTGATTACTTATGAAGTTATTTGCAGAGTTATTATTTGTAGAGTTGTGATTTAATTTATGTTATAGATGTGAATTATAATATAGAATTCAAAATCGTGTTCTAAATCATTTTATTTACAGATTTGTAACTTAATGGTGGGCTGATAGCTAATTAATATTCTTGTTCTGTTGTAAAGTGAAAAATAAAGATAGTATAGTAATTAAGCAAAAAAAAGGCAATTTACGAATCACAATAAGCAATTTACGAATTACAATTAAACGATTTACGAATTACAAACGATTTTGCAAATTTCATTTATTAAAAAATAAAATTCCTCCATTATCTTTAGTTCACACAGAATTAGTATTTCCAAACATTCCACCAGAATTATTACAATTAACACGATTAGAAGAACGGTTTTTAGCACCTCGTATTGGTTTTATTCAAATAACTTCTTCACATGTAGATCAACAATTGAAATCAACTGGTAGAATTGTTAATGTACCAACTAATCCAGAAGATAGTTTACATGTATTACCAAGAAACTACAAAGATTTAGGAGTTATTATGATTAAACTGAAAAAGCGAAAATCTGATAAACGTAATGAAATTGTATCTACTATTAGAGTCGAAGCTATTAAACAAGCGGCTAAAGTTTTGCAAAATTCTGAAGTATTTCGTGCTGAAAATATATCAATAAACTTTGATGATTTAGAGGAAATTGTAATTGATGCTAATAACGCATTTTTTAATGATTGGGAATCAGAGTTTGATGATGATGATTCAATGGAATGCGATGATCTTGACAGTTTTTTGATAGATATTTCTGATGCTTGTACATTTGAAGATGAAATTGACAATGAGAATATTAATTCAACTTTTGATGAACCTTATAACGAAAAATTTGCTGATGATGTAACATGTCTTTTTTCAAATCAAGGTATAATATTTGCGCCAGGAGAAAATAATAAACAACATACCAGTACCTCACTTTTTACTTATACCTACTAATTTCTCATTATTTAAAATAAATAGGAGGAGGTAATTATTTTAACATGATATTCTACTCTTGAAAAATAAAAATCAATAATTACATATCCAATAATGTAGTTTTATTTTCTAAAAAAACATGTTTTAAAATTCAGTTCTAATTATGCCTGCTATTCGCAGAATGCAATCAACAATACGTGTAAAAACCACCTTAAGAAACAATATGGCAGAGTGTTTTTTTTTTTTTGAAATATCGATATCATGTTGTGATATCAATATATTATATCGATAATTACTATTTTGATATACTATCCCTACTAATGCGAAACCCTCTTGTAATGAGCGCATAGCTCATGACTTGTTTTATCAAATTTCACTCAAAGTGATAAGAATTAATGAGATAATGAGTCCCGCTAGTACAAATTACGAATGCTCGAAAACTGGAAACTTTGCATTAGAAATATAAACATTTAAACGTATATTTGTTAGTAGAAGATCAATGATGAGTATTACGCTTCGAAATTTCAACATATTATGGCGTCAAGTTTTAAATCACAATTTACCCATCTGCTGCAATTCTCTTAGATACACTGAGATATGCTCCAGGGATCTCGGATACTCCCGTTTGTCCACCTTAATCAACCCTCAAAATGTTACCTGTCACGATTCTCTGAAAAAATTATCTCCATCTTTAGTTCAAATTCGTCATAAGACCTACAAAGGTTCGAAACAGAAAGTGAGTTATCGTTCGTTTAAATTCTTGCTCAATTACTCCGATCATCTCATCATCTTCGTAATTTGTATAGAAAGAAAAATCATCGGAATACGAGAGCGGATCAGATTCCGATTCAGATGACGACATTCCGCAAGATCCACCAGAATTGCAACACAGTTCTAAAATTGTAAAAATCCAAGTTGATTCTCTTCGATCAGATGCGGTGTTGAAGCATGGTTTAGGAATTCCTAGGAAGTGAGATTTACGCGTGAATGTTTGTAATAATTATATTGATTGCGTTTTTCAAATTATAAGTGTCTTTTTTTTTTTTTTTTAGTAAATTAGAACTATCATTTTATGAAGGACGAATCAGAGTTAATGGCTGTAAAATAATGAAAAAAAGCACAATTGTAAATGATACAATTTATTACAATATATTTCTTAAATTCTTCAATCACTATCCTTAATTTTTGCTTTGTCAGGTAAATGTAGGAGACGAAGTAGACATAGTGAAGAAATTTGACGAAGAAAATCCCGAATTGATACACATCGGAAGAGTTGAAGTTTTAAAAGGCAGAGCGACCGGAGATTTTGTAATTTTAACCGTGCGTAAATTTAAAAATTTGTTGATAGAAAATTACGACAAAGATCCATGGGAAGAGAAAGCACCGGAAGCAGAGCAAGATGAAGAAAAAGAAGAGGAAGTTTCTGAAAAAGAAAAAAAGTAATTCGCGAATGATGAAAAATATTTTTATAATTGTTTATGTTATGTTTCTTCGTGTTAATAAAATATACAAAAGTAAATGTGCAAATTTTATTATTTATTTTTAAATCACTTACATCAAAAATTAATTCCATTATAAAATAAGTTATGGTAACATAATTGTAATATTATAGTTGACGTAAATATGGGGGAAAAAAGTGGAAGCTCAAACATTATAAAATACGCTAAAATAACAGTCATAACCCCACAACGGTGGGACTTAAACACTTAATATAAATTCACTTTTAAAACGGCAATATACGCGAACCCTCGAAGGCTAAAAAAAAAACATTAAAAATAATATCCAATTGAAAATATAAAATAGAAGTTTAAAATAGAAACATCATACCAGTAATAACACGATACCATGATACCATTTCTATCTTTGGTAGATATAGATAATTGTTCTCTATTGTGACTAGTAATTGAAAAGAACATTCACCAAATTAAACATATCACTCGGAAAACCTTTGAATTTAAGCTAAAGCGGAAGCAGGCAACGAGCTGTGTTTAGGTTTAGTTTTATTCAAGAAAACCCTGATACATCCGCTGAAATCTGCGCTCACTAAAACATACCCCTGGGCACCTTGGGTATGCTGGGAAAGCAACGGATCGTCGCTTTGTGCTTCGGTTTCTTTTCGTTTCTCCTCCAGCTGCTGAATAATAGCGCTCGGATTTGGAGCGAAAATGGCACAAGTAACGACGGCATTGTGAGCTTTAATACCTTCCCAGAAATCATTTCTGTCTCTTCTCACGGACGTGAATTTAGAATAATCGTGGTGCGTTTTCCAAATATAAATGCATTGGTTTTCTGATCCGCATATTATGAATTTACCATCGTGACTAAAGCTAGCTTTTATTTGACTACTAACGTTGACGTAGCCTGGAACAAAAATTTAATTAAAATTAAACCCAGTTTAGAACAAATATAAATCCTTGAACGGCCAATACGTACCTTTGTACTTGCAGGATAAATTTAAATCGATTAAATCGTACAATCGAATTCTGCTGTCGTTAGATGTAACCAAAATTTTATCTTCTCCGGGCATCGGTTCGATACCGCTGATTTTACGACCCCTGGAATTTTTACCTCGAGTCGAACGCACATGTATTTGAGTATGATACCGTAACTGATCCGTATTATAAAATATACATCTTCCGTCGTACGAACCGACTACCGCGAATTTTCCATTTTGGCAAAAATTAGCCGCCGTAATTAACTTAGTCGAGCCATCCACTTCGGTCCAAACGGCTACTTTTTTATCCGGAATATTCCACAGTCTTAGTTTACCGTCGAGCGATCCACTCAGGAAGTATCGGTCGTCTTTCGGATGGAAACAAATGGCGGTCACGAAATCGATGTGTTGGAAACAACACAGACATTCTTTTCTGGAAATATGCCATAAACGGACGGTTTTATCCATGGATGAAGAAAGAACGAAGTAGTTTTTAGACCAAGAGACATCCAATAAATCGGAAGTATGTCCGGTATAAGTGCAAAAAGGTTTGGGCATAAATGGCGTGTTTTCATCGGCTCCAGTAAATCCTTTGAACAAAAAGTATTACGATTCATTGAAAAGAAAAATTGAGGAAGAATAGAAAGTTGATGAAATCTAAGGAACTGTTTGAAAAGATTTCGTTAGTTATTTGAATAAATCTTTTTTTTTTCATTTTTTGGACATTATCACCGTTTTTTAGAGATTTTTATTTCCCATTTTTTAGTACATTTTCGATCAAAAAAAAAAAATTATAATAATAATAATAACAAAAAAACAAAAAATTTTTAGGACAAAAATAAACTAAAACGAACAAACATAAATGATTTTTTTAGATTTTTGTTTTTCAATAATTATGTTTTTTCGTTTTCTTGAATTCTTTCCCTTGATTTTTTAGATAATTTTTGAAATATTATGGCATGCATAAAATTTTTGAGTTCCAAGTTTTCTTCATTTTCAAAATCATTCTTGATAATTTTTTATTAAAAAAAAAAAATAATAATTTTTCCATTTATAAGATTTTTTTATTCCAATTTTTTTTTCTCAAATTTTTACGTAAAAAAATTGAGGAAAATTTCTCACTTAAAAATGAAATAAGTCAATTTTTAAACGAAAAATTTTTCCACCACATATCCTCTGTACATAATGTATAAAATAGAAAAGCATTCGAATACTTAAAAAATAACTGATTCTTTTCTTCGACTAAAGAGAAAGAATAAATCAGAATTTCTAATTCATGAATCACAATAATTACTCTCCTAGATCGAAATAATAAACTCATTTTTTCATTTTTTCACGTGTAAAAAATTAAAATATCGTTGCTTATAAAAGAAGCGAATTACACTCAAAATAAGGGCACTACAACAATAAATGTGGCCTTAATTTCACCATACCAACCTTCGCCAGAATTGTAACTAGGGTCTTCGGAAGATTGCATAGAGACTAAGGATTCCTGCGAAGGAGTAGGCGACACTTTTTCCGCATTGTATTTGGTTCTCATTTCTTGAAAATAAGTGTAAGCGCTACGTATAACCCAAATTCTCAGAATACGATCTTGTCCAGCAGTTGCCAATAATCTGCCGCAAGAGGAAAATTTCATACACCAAACTGGTCCTACGTGTTCGCCACTCAGTTCCTAATAAATAAAAGAATTGTAATTTATAAAATTTATTCATTATAAAATTGAAAAAAATAAATTAGAAAAAAAAATATTTTTATTAAGTTAGAGATAAGAAAAAAATTACACTTGTATTGAAATTATTTTATTCAATAAATAATGCTCACCTGAACATGTTGCAAGGCTAAGAATTCGTATGGACCTTTGTAGCTATTCGAAGCGCGTAATTTGAAGGTTTCATTTTGTTGCCCAACGTCGTCGCGAATATCGGTAATGTCTTCTTTATGACGCACATGCGAGACCTCTTGGGCGATAGTTTTAGCTTTACTTACAGTCTTTCGCACCGTCAATCCCAAAAATCGTTTTAACTTGGCTGTTCGTTTTTTTACAGTCATCGAGTCGTGATCGCCATCCGTAGTGGTGGCGAATGATTTTTTACTATCAACGCTCTCCTCATCCGACTCCTTTCTCTTTTCTAAGCTGGAATTGCTAACATACTCGGAAGTCAGTCGCATAATGTGAAGGGATAAAGGATTTATACATTGAGGTAGTTTATCTTCAGCTATACTTAATGGTACTCGTTCGCCGGTGTCTAAATTTAAAACCGTTACTTGCTCCAATATTTCCTGCGAAAATAAGTTCATCAAAAATTTCCTTCAAAAAGAAACAATTTTTTTTAAATTAAACAAGTCTCACCATATCTGAGAGCTGTTTTCCGGAATCAGTTCTCGTTCGTACGAACATATTGAGTTGGTGAGGTAACTGTTTCTCGTCTCCGGTACTTTTTCGTCTTTCTTTACTACGTTGCGGGCTTACACCGAATCTCAAACCTAATCCTCCTCTGGTACCTGCCACACTATGACTACTGACCGAAGATAACGGGTACGTGCTGCTATTCCTCGCTAGACTAGAATTGCAGTTGGAATTCGGTACCAGTGGGTAAGTTCCATTACCGCGACATGGTATCGAAGTAGTGAATTTTTTCTTCGGTTCGACTTTTTCCAATTTTTCCTGGGGTTTATCTACACTTTCAGCTCGCTTACTTTCATCATCCTAAAATTACAACTTTATTGTAGAGGAAACGGTAAAATGTGGTGAAGTTTATTTAGTCGCATTTACTTGTGGTTTAACTACGTAGTCGCCTTTCGAAGCGAGCTTGATATCCAACGAATGTTCTAATTCTTTAGTCAAATTATCGATAGTAGTTTGCGAATTGTATAGAGCGATATTTTCCTAAAATGTTATCATTTCATACATTATGTTTATTATTTTGTCTTGATGAATAAAAAATTTACATTTTCATTTCCTCAATACCTTGCTGGAAGCAATAGAAAGAGAATCAGAAGATTTCAAAGGTAAAGATGTAGTCTGTTGCAAAACCGCTTTCTGTTTCTTTTTTCGTCTGGGTGGAGCAACAGGAACTTGTTCAACAGGGGATTGAGAAGTTTTCTCGTCAGAGCGAGTAAAACTATTCGAACCTTTAGTACTAGCAATCACATCTGGTTCTTGTAATTTAGGTAAAGATGAACTCGAGTCTTCGGGCTTCTCGTCGATCTTCTCCTTGGACGGTTTTCGAGATGATTTCGGCTTCACTGATTCCACATTTTCAATTAAAGTATCAGTTGATCCGCTAATAGCGCTAGGTTCTTCTTTATTATCATCTAAAAATAAACGAGTCAACGTCACGGAACAGATTCAACTGAGAATTTTTCTAACACGAATAACTACTCACTATTTTGTTCCGAATTTCCACTGAGTATTCGACCGACGCGTCCCAAAGATGTCAGACTTTGCACCGATATTGTATCGTGTTCTATAACTCTAAAAGGGTGTAACATTTTATTACTAGGGCCTGTGAATACATCATCGACCGACGAAACTTGGCTATCGACTGGTGAATTGTTACTGACAGCTCCATCTTCTTCTTCGGTTTGCATTCGCTGTCTTAGCTCTTTAAATTTATTCCAGCTCTTTTTGTCTTTCTCGCTGGTATAGATGTCCTATAAAAATACCATTTCGTTTTATCATCGAGCTTAAATTAATTCAATCGAAGAAATTGTATTTACTTTTTTACTGGCATCTCTGGCGGTAGTTGAAGGTTTCAGAGTTTGATCTCCGGGTAGTTCGAAATCCGAGGATAATTTGGCCGATCTTCTTTGAGGTTTAACGAATACATCTTGTGGTTGAGTGGTACTAATTTCTTTTTTGGAATCCGGACTGCGAAGATAGAGAAGAGGGGTTATAATTTCACAAGTAACATATGGAAATGTATAATTATGAACTCACCTAGTGCCTTCTTCAGCATCGTAAAACTCTTCGTTGTCGCTACTGCTAGACATTGTGGATATTTTTTTCAGTTAGTGCGGATGAAGTATAGAACATTATATTCACGAAAAATGCGTACACATAATGAAAACACTAAAAATTTAATGATCCATGGGACTAATAAAGATTGGAATTTTTTCTATTGATATTGTACTCTAGATAACTCACCACTATCACAAACGTCAAGGATGTTTATTTGCTTGTTTTCGATTGTGGATAATAATGTCGATTCGTAGCAATGTCGCTGCTTTCTATGTCGTCGCTCACCTTCCCTAGTTCAAAGATATTCTACTGAAATTGCTGCAACATTTATATTTTAGTACGCATACTGCCTATTTTCGATTCATTTTGATTTTAATTTTTTATACATTAAACATAATTTAATTTTTTTTATAATTGCGTTTGTTACATTGGTTTAAAATTATGAAAACACGAAATAAAATTCGAATTCCATTTTAGCTGCGCCAAAAACCAAAATGGCTCTAGTTAGTCAAAGGTTCAAGTAAGAAACGTAAACCAACATGCCTAAAAAAAAAATGAAAACCTACTCAAAGGGGGGGAAGAGGAGGTCTGGAGATACAGGAAATTGGAAAATTATGGAAAATTTGAAAAATGGAAAAGTTTTAAAATAGATTAAAGTAGATTTTCAATTAAACTTCGAGTGTTCTCCAAAGAAGCAAATATGGTAGGCAATTCCCATCTGTATAAACATTATTTACATTACTTTCTTCACGATTTCTAGGTTGGAAGTTGGTTGCAAATAAGGAATAAGTAATGTAGAAATGCTTTCATTTCTGTTCGCAGGTCAGTAACGCCGTAGTAACGATTAAAACTCGAAAATATATGACCAATAAATTATTATCTCGTAAGCAGATGGTAAGTAAAATATTTATTGATATTTGATAAGAGACGTGAAGTACGCAACGCTTATCTTTCTAATACATGTATTCACCCTAAAAGAGAAGATGAAGTAAAGAATCTTGTTATCATTTTCGCAGGTAGTAGATGTCTTACATCCTGGAAAAGCCTCCGTGAAAAAGACGGAAATACGTGAAAAACTTGCAAAGATGGTCAAAGTTCTACCAGACGTTGTTTTCGTATTTGGATTTAAAACTTGTTTTGGAGGAGGCAAATCTACCGGTTTTGGTTTAGTGTATGACAGTTTAGATCAAGCTAAAAAATTTGAACCCAAATACAGGCTGGCGCGTGTAAGTATCAAGCCTAATTAGTATTTACACTGCAAATTCGTCTCCGAGTTTATCTTGCTTGTTTGAACTGAGAATCACGACTTATTCTTGCAGCATGGTTTATATGAAAAGAAACAGCAAACTAGAAAGCAACGTAAAGAAAAGAAAAACCGTATGAAAAAGGTCCGAGGTACGAAAAAGTACAAAGTGGGTGCAGCTGGTGGTAAAAAGGTAAGTTGATTTACGTATCTTAATTGTACACTTTAATATTATGTATTCGGTCATAATTTTTCTTTCTTTAGAGTAAAGCGAATAGTTTTTAATTGAAGTGTGATTCATTTTTTATTTATTACTTCAGCTGTATCTCATTTTGTTTTTGTTTTCTTTTTCAGTGATAAAATTGAAGATCATCGCTATTCACTTGATTTTTGTATTGTAAATATGCAAATTTGTTCTTTTTAATAAAAAAACAAAATAAAAGTTTTTTTTTTTTTTCGTTTGTAATTTTATTTTATCACAATTTTTTATGCATTATAATTGCTTCATATTTTATAGATTTTGATTTAGTTTTGAAGATAATTTTGCTTGAATATTGAAAATACAATCTATTTAAAGAGTATGAAGTACAAAATACACACAATATGTACCAATTCAAGTAAAATATATATTCTTTGTAGTGACTTTAAAACGCTTGAAGCTTTGAAAGGGAGGGAAAAAAAAGAAATTATTTAATTTTCAGTTTTTATATTTCAACAAAACATGAACACAAAACATAATATAGCACCTATTTAAAAATCAACACTTAAATTCTTTTAATTTTTCTGTAACCCAACGATATCAGGCAAAATAAAATTGATATTTCAGGGTTACATAATCACTGGAAGTATTCATTTATTTCATGGAAATAACAGGTACGTGTCGTGTAAGTTGTCTTTGACTTGGAAACTTTTTCAAGTTTCTGTTCTATTGTCTTCTGTAGAATAATCGGGTACGATGGTAGAATTCAATAACTCCATGTTTCTTTCATTATACTCTTTTATTAAATCACGCACACATCTGCCATTTATTATTAATTTACCATCCCTCAGTACAACGTGTTTTTTCATCTTTCGGAATTTTTGAAATTGTGGTAATAACGCTTTCTGCGCTAGCATCACTTCTCTTGGAAGATAGGTTTCAAATTTGTAAGGTATACCGGCTAATTTTTTTCTCCTGTTCAATATTTGTTGCTTAAACTCGTACGTTCTTAATTTCATAATAACTGGCCGCCTCCAACGAGAGTCACCTCCTATCTTCGTTACAGAAACAATCTCATCGTAAGTAACATTTAAATGCATAATTTTTTTAAATAATCTGTAGAAAATGCGCAACATTTCTTTTACATTATTGACGTCCGCGTCAAAACCATAAATCATAACGTCGTTTCTTCCATCGCTAAAAAGCAATTAAGGTCCAATTATTAAATAGGTATTAGGTACAATAAATTTCAGTCCTGTGATGAAATTGAATAGGTATAAGTATATAATAAACATTGTATAAAAACTTTATTACTCGAATTACAATAATACTTTCACTTTTTCAGTAAAGGAGATTAGGTGGGTACCTATACAAAGCAAATAAATAATTATAATTATATGTTGTACCCAGCTACATGCATAATATAATATTCACACAGAGCAGATAATACAATTATTCGTCGATTGGGACATTTATAGCGAAATGTTCATGAATTATTATCTATAACCTGTGAGACTACTTATACTTATTTAATAGTAAACTGTGTAGGTAATAAAATTATTATACTTCATTATGTTATTTCAAGACGATTTAAATGTAGATGAGTAAAAGTTATAAAAAATATCAAATTTCATATCTTTATGTACAAAAATAACTATTTCAAACCCCTGACCAAATTTAATTATTTTCCTGATTTTCTTCGGAATCGATCATTTTTTCGAATAACTTACGCTTCTTCTTATTTTTCTTCTTTCTCTTGTACTTTGTGTACCTTACTGTGGAAACATCCTTGGTTTCTAATAAAGTTTTATTCATGTTAGTTAGAAACTCTTCGAAATTTTCAGATTTAATATCAACCCTAACATCACCGTCTACTATTAATTTTCCATCTCTTACTACAGCGAAATAACCCAACTCCCGGTATCTCCTCATGATAGGAAATAAATATTTTTGCTTTTGCCTCAACGATAACGGTAAGTAATCCTCAATAGTGTACATGACGCCTTTTAAAGAAGTCCTCCTTTGCAAAACTAGCTCTTTTACATCATCGGATTTGAACTTCACAACAACTGGAGGTTTCTTTGATTTGCCGGATGTTATTGTTTTAACCATATCGATATCATCGGAGGATATGTTTAAACCCATTTCATTTTGGAATACGTTAACTACCGCTGATAGGAGATCATCTTGGATTAAAGTTTTATCAAAACCGTAAAGGAATATGACATTTCTTCTTTCGCTAAAAAAAAATAAGTACGAATGAATTATGTCAAAGGTTATCATGAAAATAGGTAGCCGTTGTACCCAGCGAACAAATACTTCTGTACTACTAAACTACTCACTATAGTAGTATTTTCGATAAAAATTTGCAAAATAATTGGATATAACACTACTATTTACTTTGTTAATAGTACGGAAGTGTTATGGTGAAATACTATGAGTTAATAGTGTTAGTAGTGCAGTAGTACAGCGTACAGCAGTGTAGTAGTATATTGATATTAGGTACGTTCTTTCATCTTTCTTTTCCTATTCAACTGAAAAAAGAACAATGATGAATGCATCACTACACCGCTGCACTACCATACTGCTGACAAGCTACCCTACTACGTTATCATACTACCAACGCAGTAAATAGTAGAACGGTATATCCTATTATTTTGCACATTCCTTGAAAATGCTAGTATAGTGATTATTCTAGTAGTGCAGTAGTATTTTTCCACATGGTAGTTTCAAATTGATATTAAATGCCAGGCTGATTTTTAATGATAATTTAATACTTCACGCGCAAGTGTCAAAGAAAAAAAACATCGTAGACGACATTTGAGAGATTTTTTGCAATTGTTTGTTGGTTGGTAAGTACATTTTGAAAGAAGGGATTTTCTTTCTTATTCTAAAGTCTAAACATCTGGATTTGAAATTACTGTATCATAAATCATAAATCAAGGAAGTGGAAAAATTTACATCAAGTAGTATACTATTCTCTAAAAATTTTAAGTTTCATTGTTTGATTTCATCATACATTTACCATTGGGTTAGATACTGGTATTCAATTATATTTCACATAAACTATACAATAATTATGTATTGCTATTCCTACAAAAATTAAATTTTTAGATGTTCTAATGATTGGAAAACAATGGCGTGTAACTTACTAATTACTTGTTTCGAAAACGTATAAAAATGGAGCATTTAAATATTAACCAAAGAAAAATAACTTTGAGGCTAAGTCAGTATATGTCTGATTAAATGTAAATAGGTGCTACGCTTATATCATTTGATAGGTACCCACAATAATATATAATTTATAATACAAAAATATACGTAGGTGATGTTGTGAATGTAGTAGAATTAAGAGCCATTCGAATGATTGCATCTTCTTCGAAAAGCTATCGGACTTTCACCATAAAAAAGATAGTGCTCGCGGAGACCGACAAAAAATATTATAATTAGATATTGCCCATTTCTCGAATTGAAGGAGCTATGATTAGTCGTGTGGTAGCATACAGTTCTTCACGGGAAGAAAAATTGTGTTAAATTTCTATGTGTTATAAATTAAAAGCGCAGACGAGTTGAAAGTATAGAATTGATTATTAAGCCGTCGCTATCAACATTCAAATGATCATAGCTCCTTCAATTGCGTGAAACAGACAACTTTTTATAGTAACACTCTAAACTTGTCTCAGTATTCCACGCGGGAAAATACTATTGCAATTATTATTGAAATACTCGCCAAGTACATAGTATTATCAACAAATGGACTAAATAATAGAATATACATTTCTACTATTTACTGCGTTGGTAGTATGATAGCGTAGTAGGGCAATACTACTTGTCAGGAGTATAGTAGTGCAGCGGGGCAGCAGTATAGTGATGTGGCGATGTGTTAATCTTTTTTTTTTTTTTTTTAGATTAAAGAGACAAGAAAGAACGCATCACTATACTTACAATATGTAATCCTGTATATTATTTACATGTTCGAATTTCCTGATTGATGGTGTTTCAAATATTATTTCAAATAAAGGGTTAAATCTGTACTACTAATACTCTTAACTTATAGTGTTGCACCACAGCGCTACCATACTGTACCGACACTGTATGTAATAGAACGATATATCTCATTATTTTGCACATGTGTTGAAAATACTACCATAATGAGTACCCAGTCTAGTGGTGTAGGAGTATTTTTTTCGCATGGGTAAGTATACTGTTTACAAAGAAAATTTGGCAAATCTTTCATCATCAATTTTAGATTTATAATATTATGTACCTACTAAAAAAAATCTAAACAGTGCGCTCCATTCGGATAGGTAGTACTACTGTTTCTTTGATAGAAATCACGCGCAGTCAAGTACAATAGCATTAGATACATATCTTGAAGTAATAGGAGTGGGTTGATCGCTGTTTTCGTTTTTAATATTATGGCTTCGTTTCATAGAATGTACGCCCTCAGCGCCATTGAATATTCCACATAATTACTGTACATTACTTCTACACATTTAAACATCGCTTATAATATCATGACTCTCGATCAAATCGTCGTAAAGATCGATAAGTCGATCGTCAGTTCTATTTTCGACATAATAAAATCTATTGCTGGTGGCAACGGTTGGGTTAGGTGTTGGCAAGCCCTGGCCCAGACGAAGTTGTTCGGAAAGATACTCCACATTTTCAACCACTCTCCCATCTACGACCAAAAGTCCCTCTCTGATGATCGCGTACCTCCCCAATTTCCTGAAGTACCTCATTAATGGTATTAATTTTTTTTGCTGCGTGAGTTGATGCCTTGTTAAATAATTTTCAATTTTATAACGAAGACCACGTAATC